>JARHVA010002372.1:482500-532500 GCA_037957365.1 Torreya grandis | reverse complement strand
GACCAAAAAAAATAATTCATCTCACTATCTTGTTTTGGAAAGTATTATCACATCATGAGATTAGGAAGTGAAGATCTATATACCACTACAAAAACTAACATGGAATAAACTTATGAGCCACCATAAACCTTTGGGATTCACCCAAGCAAGGACTAATCCTTGTGCTACCCCATTAGATCACTATACCATGATATAAGTTCCTTAGGGATTATTACACCATCATTATTTTACTTGAGAAAAGTCACACATGAAGATATAAATTTATTAAAATCTGATCATTCCTTATTAAATTTAGATGATCCATAATGTACTTAGTTCAAGAGGATGCCCTTACATGAGTGAACATTCTAGTGAATAGACATAAAACTAATATTAGGAACCCATTTACTTCTCATGATATAGATATACCATCCTATAATTTAATCATAGGGTTCATGCATATATATGGTGTTTACTTATCCTATGGTTATCATATCATGGTGTTGTATAAACATAGGAGCTACCAACATTCCATTATAATGTGTATGACCACATAAGATTACATTACATAATTAAATTCAGCCAATAACATGTGTGACCAATAGGGAGATTATAAATTGATAACTTGTAACCATGGTTGATTACTTAATCATATATCCAAGTGTAAACATTATGGGTTCCCACACCTTAGTAAATTCTTATCCCAATTTTTGGATTATTTATTATTTTAGTGATCAAAATATAAATCATATCAATAATTCAATGCCAAAGGTAAGCTTAAGAATTTAAAACACACACTTCCACCTATAATCCAATGACCATATGTCTCAAAAATGCATTAATGACAATATAACTAGCCTTCCATTAATCAAGGGCTGAATTATAAACAAATGCATAATAAAATTTCTAAAAACTTTTCAATAATCTATGGTGTTACATTACCCTTATGGGTAAGCACCAAAACCAATAATATAGACCCATATAGAGAAGGTCATTAATTAGGCTTTATTTCAATGCTTATGAAATAGAAATAAAATCACTAAAAATTATAACACAACCATCAAAACATCTATTACCATAATAAGTTTACATTTCTTTTATCATCAAGGTAAACTATTTTCATAAACCAATAGCAATAATCTGTTTTATCCAAAGTTATAAACATGATAAGGGTCATGTATTCAATAACAATGCTACAAATTAAGAGTTGTCATATAATGAAAATGAATCAATATTAAATCTTAATGATAACAAAGGAAGTAAACATGTATCATCCATAAAGTATACCCATATGTTAGTCATGATTTCCAAGTGTAGTATACATAATATATCATCTATTTCATAGAAATTTCACCTCCATATATTCAAGAATAACCAACTTGTACAATCATACATTAATTTCTTAGTTTGTTATAAATCATGAAACCATGAACTCATAAAACATCATAATGAAAACAACATTAGGTAGTATGCATATATCATACAATAGGATTCATACTTTGTTTATGGTTGTTGATTTAAGCACAAGTCTAACACACTATTAAACATGTTTCAAAAATAATGATATCTCTCAATACAGTTAGATTACATCATGTTATTGCCATAAACAAGAGGTGAGTTTATCTCCTAAATTGACATTCCATGTTGTAATCATGTCACCTAATGATGGCTATAATGATATATATGTTTATATTCTCAATTTCATCAAGGAATTAAAACCTCAAGATGTTTTTAGCATACCATAAAATGATACCAACTTGTTTCCATAAAAATTCATGGGATAAAGACAATATAGATAATGTTGTTCAAAAAATAACTTATTAAAACATTGAGAATATTTCACATCAACAAGTATATCACTATGTTACCACTGTGTACATAAAACAACATATAAAAATAAAAACATGGCATTCTACAAATGGGTTTACAACTATTGCTTCAATGTAGGAAATAAAATCCAACACATATGTATATCAAGGTGATAAATACAATTGGTTGAATACACAAAAACCATGATAATATATTCCTTTCCACCACCAATAAACACAATAAATATAATATTTTTCTTTCTCACATAATAAAAATTATAAGACTATATAAAATAAGAAGATAGAACCATAACATAAAGTGGGCAGCCAAATCCAATCCAACATGACAACATCATACACCAACATGCATGGACAAGAAACAAGCTTCCATACAAAATTTAGGTGCATCAATGAAATAGGATGAACATGGTAAGAATAACACCCCTCAAAATCATCCCTATGAACCCAACCATCAGTTTCCCTTACCACCCCAACCATCAGTTTGGTGGAGGGTTTTGGTAATCGGATACTTAGGCAAGGTAAGAGGTATGAAAATAAAAACTAAGCCACCAAATAAAACTTATAAAAATGGTCATCAAAATACAAGATAAAATATTGTAGGCAACATGAAAACCATTTCACCCAATGAAACCCATCATCCTGAGAAATACCTAAGGCATTCATGAATCTTATAAGAGATGATTTACATACTAAATCAAGATCTATCATATCTATTAGTAAGACCATAAGGTCTAGAAAAATTCCATTTCTTAGCCTAAGAGGCTTACCTAGGTGTAAATTTATTAAATACAATGGCTCAACCCACAATAGCTAAATTAACTTAATCGAGTTGAAAAGATGGAAAACATATCATTATTTAATAGCAAATAAACTTGGTTGGGATTAAAAATAGAACTGTGTACAGATAAAATTTAATCCCTTCAAATATTTCAATAATTTTCAACCCAAAATAATAATGTAACCTCATCCAATCATAACAAAATAAAATAATTTAGTCCAAGACAAATAAAATCTGTCCAATTTATTTGAGGAAAACCCCACTCAAACTAACAAGAGTAAAATAGAGGTTTACAATAAGCAAGGATAAATTGGTTTCATTATAAACCAAAACATAAAATCTAGAAAAGAGATATGCACAATAGATGGTATGACAGTAAATGGCAGCCAAAGATTTCTGAAGTATGAATAGCATCATAAATCATAAAAATGTCAACACTTCTAAAAAATCTATTCTCATTTATGTATGATATTTAAAAAAAAATCTTAAATAAAATTTCACATGAGGTTAACATTAGAGATTTCAAAAATATGTACTTATTTACATATAAGGAGGGCATAATAACCATGAACATAGTCACAAAAAGGAATGTGTCAAAGCTTTGAATAAATCCATACTCTTTAGATATGATATCTAGCAAAACTAGCTTGTACATAATCACATAAATGAAGACATTAAAGCTTCAAAAAAATTACCCATAGAATAAAACCCTATAGTTGTATTAATTTATTCAAGGCATGCTAACCTTACTACATCTATATAGAGTTAAAAAACTAAATAAATATTCCTATTTAATCTATTCTTCAGGGTTGAAACCCCCACAACACAAAACATAAAATTTAAATCCCAAGATTAAAACTCCCTTTCATTTTGTCAAAACACAGTCACAATTAAATCCAAAGTAGTCTTATAGCACCCTGCAAAGGATGTAATCAGTTTTAAATCAATTTTGGTCCATTACAAATTCATAAGGAAGTCTCATGACTTTCCCATGAATATTATATGATTCTCTAATATTCTTATAGTAAAAAATCACAAATAATAAAATATGATGCCCCTCCTTTAACACCAAAAATGTGACTTACTTGGAAATAAAATATTATAGGCCACCATGGTGGGTTTCATGGTTTTTTTGCTTCAACAAGTTGATGCTCTTTTTATGCAAATAACCCACAACAACAATCCCCAAGCACTAGTCTAGATGGCCACCAATCTCCCCTTCTCCTCCTACATCACTTACATCACCCTCTAGGGTTTTATCCAGCCAAATCATCCCTCCAAAAAGGGGTGAAGTGTCTCCCCCTAGGGGCGTGAGTCAACCACTCCCTAGACACCACCATAAATAATAATAATAATAATAATAATAATAATAATAATAATAATAATAATAATAATAATCTTTTCCACTAATCCAACACATACCCCATCAAAAGGATGCAACAAAATTAAAATAGAGTAAAATAATCATGTATAATTCCTTGGGTAGATCCACTTTAAACAACAAAAGTAATAAGTCATTAAAATAATATTAATTACCAATATATGATAAAGTCATCAACAACCAAAAATATTAAATCAATAAAAAATGATTAACAAAACTCATAATAATAATAATAATAATAATAATAATAATAATAATAATAATAATAATAATAATAATAATAATAATAATAATAATAATAATAATAAACAATAGGGATCATTAATATAATAATTAACAAAATCATTAATTTATACACTAAAAAAACTGATAAATCAACTAAAATAATAATAATAACAACATAATAATTAAGATAGTAATAATTAATAAAAATTAGTAAAACAACAATGATTAATGGAATCAGAAGGTTACCCCATAATTATAAAAACTATTAAGTCATTATGTCGACCATGATCGTGGTTAATTCAAACTACCATGAAGGAATGGGTTTCTAAAATGTTTATAAAGGTCAAGAAACCCAATAGGGTCTAGCCAAACCAGAAGCATAACAAACCAATAAGATCAACCACTTCATTATGGAATAATCATCAAGCATTCATGACATCTAGGTAGGATAACTAAACATGAAGATATGACTATAAGCACATAATGACAGGCAAGAGAAAATAATGATGTAAAAATCCATTAACTCCATCTAGGGGACAAAAACAAAATACACACACACAATATAAGGTGAGACCAATAAAAGATAAAAAGCAATAACATAATATAAATATAAAAATAAATTGGATCAGTATAATATCATACACATTATACCTATCAGAATGACTTCCAACTACTCAATTGCTCCTTGAGTATACCTGAGATGTCCAAACCCACTATCGAGCCTAGCTCATGGCCTAATTTTTGCATCCACCAAATAATACATCACCAATACTTGAATGATGTCAATAGAATAATAATAATTTAGAATGAATTATTAGACATGAAGTAATAAATTAAACAATAAAATATAGTTGTAAAGGGACCAGAGTCAATACTGATGACTATGATCCTAAACATAACTAACAACTAATAGAGTAATCAATGTCAATCCACATCCAGTAAAACATGATATATCAATAATATAGCTAAATGAACCATCATATATAACAAGATAAAATGAATCTAGTGTGAGCATCAACTGTGATATAGCATAATCACAATAGTTATTGAAACCATCTCGTATATCAACATCTAAAATAAAACTAGTATCAATTATCACTAGTATAAGAGTTGTCAAAATATGCTAAAATAACTACACATCAATTATCTATAATGGGATAAAATGTTGGGTCATGACATTCTCCCCTCCTTAAAAAGGATTCATCCTAATGACTATCAATATTCAAGCATAATACTCTCTAAAAATGTCCAGCTAAACTAATTAATAGTGCTTCACAATATCTCCACTCAATTAGGGGTGGCAAAGGCTCAACCTTATCTTGATGGCATTCCTATTTTATACCATTAAGAGAGCCACATTTTCCATTACATTAGGTCAAGTAATGGCCTCCTTCTTACCTTCATGTGTCCTTTATGGTACTGATATGACAAAACAATACTTATGAAATACTATTACAATAGAATATTCCACCAAATATCCCAAATCGGTTGGAAATTTTCCAATCTCATGACTTAAAAAGCCATCAATTACCTTAGAATTCACCAAAACCAGCTATAATAGGTTCACCAAACCAAAAATGCCTTTTTTAAACAATAAAAAATCATGTCAAAAAAAGTTAATTTCAATACAATACTGCTATTATTAACCATTCCAGCCATTATGAAAGCAATTATTAAACATCACAAGAATACAATGTTCTCAAACATAATAGCTTGGACGTACCTTAAAACACTTCCTAATAAGGGTGCTAATGACACTACCAATTAGGAAATACAACCATAGTTTGACTGACTATAAATTAATTAACTAAATCAAATTAGTAGTTTGAACATAAAAACTTACCAAGATATTTAATCACTTGGTGTCAACACACTCAAACCTGCAACCCAAGATTAATGATTGCAATCATCCAATCCAATCGGATTGTAACCAAATTTCCAAATTAAGACTAGAATCTTCCATTATAAACATTATTCTACGTGCATAGTCTTATTAACATTTATCATAAAATGTTGTCACATAAAGGTAGTAATCCATATTATTATGTTTACTCCACTACATCATCAATTTTTCATGCGTTAGTGTAGTGTCCTGCACCAACCACATTGAACATTAGAGAAGCGATACTAGGCATCACATAAAACCCAAATTCTTACAACATATTCTCAAACACATTTGAGATCACATGATGGTCTAGGGATACCAATCCCACCATCCAAAATCATCCATCTAAGGGCATTACCCAACTTTTATCTCTCTGTCCAAGAGTTAAGTAAGTACCTAGGATTTTTAACATTGTCTGATTAGGGTTTTGTGTTGCTCTTTTAGAGCATAAAATCAGCATACACTTTAGTTATGATTTTAAAACAAAACTTAAATATTCATCCTAGAATATCTCTAATAGGTATAAAGTAATAATAATACCTTAACCATATCATGTTTGCACTTACAGGCCAACACCCAAGAGGTAGATAAAGGAATGCTAAATGCATAAAGTGACCATTATGCACTAACATCCCATGGCCAACTTGTGGCACTCATGGTGCACAATCTGATTGAATCAAGTGGCTACTTGTGCAAAGGGGAAAGTGTGTTTTTTGTCTATGAGAGATTCCACTTCTTGGCCCATACCTATTCTAAATCATTATGGATATAGTTATTCTCTACCCTCAACCTCATACTTACACCAATACTCAATAATAGAGTAGAGATGTGGGATTACACCACACACCACAACATTATACCTTGGTATATTTAAATCAATAGAGGTTGGTTTCATGAGGAAAAGATAAATCACATGGGTATATTATGGTCACATTACCACATTTAATATGTTATCAACATAATTCACATTTATTCCATAATATGTACACAAAATACTCATACAATAATTTGAAATCATAGATCAAAGTATGGTTCACATGGTTTATTTTCAAAGTGGGAGATCTCTTTACACAAGTGATTTATCATCATTCATACATTCCATAGTTAAACATATGCCATCATGTATATAAGTTATCATATAATAATGCTGATATCAAGAAGAAAATGTAAAAATACATAAGGTTAACTATATACACATAGTATAATGAAGATACATATCTATATGATCTAGCATGATCGACAAAATGTAATGTTTTACACAACACATAACTAGTTTACATACAATGAGGAACCACATGAAATAGGTCATGAATATGTGACTTAGGTGTTATAATAATTATTCCATGATAATTTCACATCATAATAATTAACACATATGATGGTGAAGCACAAGGGTCCATGATTCCCATTGGGTCACTCGATGTCTAGATACCATCCAAATGCCACCAAATATCCATCATATGATAAAAAATAATCAATCTCAAAGCCCTCAAATTATGATGACCTTATCTCAAGGAAGGTTGTGTTCCAAAAAATCCCATAAAATTTATCTCTCTGAGTTATCATAAATTTACCAACAACGTTCATGCATCATGGATAGATGGCTCATGCTACCCGATAACAATAAGAGATCCCCAAAAATTCCTAACTCATCCAATCAAGTCTATCACACTCACCCCACCAAGACCTCTAGTATTGAGCTACACCCTTGGACCTCACAAGATATTATACCTTAGCATCATCGAATGGATCACTCATGTAAGATATCAATGGCCACCAATGCATTGTCTCATGATTCCAATAATAAGATTTTATCACTCTTCTTCCAATTGAATTAATCCAACAATTCAAAGGTTTAATGGTGTTTTTTATTGATGTAACATCACTTTGAGAGAGGGTTGGATTATCCAAGGCACAAGGTGAATGCTATATCACTACCATGGGAATTGAAATTTCCCACAATCATCAAATTTAATTGAACTTCATAATAAACATCCTCATATATCTGAGACATATCCAATATCATAATATACATCTTCATGGGTTTTAAAACATATCCAAGTTCCAATTGAGAATCAACATGAGTGTATAAATTAGTTGGAATCAAAGCAAACATCCCTATGGATGTAAAATATATCCATGGTTATAATAACATCCTCATGGAATCAAACATATCCATGACTAAAATAAACATCATAGATGAAAAACATATCTATGATCAAAATAAACATTCTACACACTTATTAACTTTTATCCCTTTTGACTTAAAATCCACATTCTTCTCCATTTAACTCAAAAGAGGCCAAATTCATAAATAATATCAAGCTCCAATTCAGCTCAAGATATTCCATCATAAGTAGAGATCCCAATCCTTACTAATTTTCCTAAGAAAATTAGACATGTTCACCTGATACATCCCTCTAGGTTTAATCATAACCCTTGATCCTCTCAATTTCATGATGTTCTAAGCATCTACTAATAACTTTCCCATACAATTCAATAAATAGATATCAAACATCATTTCCTCAATTATAAGGGTGAAGCAGTTATCACCAGTCTCCCATCAACTTGCCCGTACAAGTTAATAGTTTTCTGGTGACACTTTCCCCAACATAACTCTATTAGGGAAGGGTTGACCCAACCAAGGCTAAATTTAAGAATCATAAAGTCATTACATAAATTTACCTATTTTTTCACACACATACATTCCATAATGTAAGAATTTCTAGCCCTCTAGTCTTGCATAACAAATCATTATCTAATTTACCCAAGAGGCTATGTGCCTTTATAAAGGTCATAACATAGCCCTTCAAGCATATAAGACATTTATTTTTACCCACAAGGAATATAACTTCACCCAAGGTTTTGTATGTACTCAATCATATAATGTTCCACTAAATCTTAGCAAAGGTAGTATGGGCAAAAAGTGTTATTTAGCCAACCAAAGGCATACACATACATGATGATATAAATTAATCCTTCACAGGATTATGCACATCCATATTATGTGTATTTCAACCACCCAAAAGTATACAATGCAAACATAACCCTTTGTAAAGTTATGAATAATCAAATAAAATCTCAACTAGCCTTTTCAAGAATATGTTAACATTAACTCAATGTGCCCAAAACTCATCCAAAACCTTCAAAGCATAGGCTCTGATACTAGATGAAAAAACCCCACTAAAAAAATTGGAATTACCTTTCAGATTATGCAATGGAATGACATCGAGGCCCTGCGACATAACTTTAATACAATGTAATGCATCTCAATAACTACAACATAAATTAATACTAACAAATAACTAGATTGGTTTACCTTAGACACTTACCTGGGGATAAATACCACTAGGAAATGCCATAGAAAATTTTGTTTACCTTAGCACAATATGTTGTTTGAGGGGGTAATAGTATGTGGATCTATATTGATAGCCATTTAAACTTGCAAAGGCACTCACCTTCCCTATCAGATTACTAAGGAACCCTTAGCCCTACCTAAGAGTTTGGTTACCCATGTGGTCATGGTTTGAAAATCCAAGAGGTTGAATAAATCATTCATGCATAGGATGATGATAATAATTAGCCAATAGTCCTATTGTTCCATTAGATAATTCTAAGGACATTAAGTATGGAATTTAGCATATCAAAAATGTCTTGTTAACCATTTTCTATATGAGCAATTAAGATAAAATAAGTGAAACACTTAATCATGGAGGTCCAAATGACAAAATAGAAGAATTTGTCTCACTATCTTGCTTAGGCAAGTCTTACCACATCATGAGATCAATAAGTGGAGATATTTAAACCACTGATAAAACCAACATGGCATAAACTTATGAGGCACCATAACCCTTTAGGATTCACTTAAGCAAAGACCAGTCCTTGTACTACCCCCATTGGATCACTATACGATAATAAAAGTAATCTAGATATTATTACACCATCATTCCCTTGCTTGACAAAGGTCACACATGAAGATATAACTCCATTATAAGATGATCATTCCTAATTAAATTTAGATGAGCCACAATGTACATAGTTCAAGTGGATGCCTTCACACATGTGAACATCTTATTGAATAAACATATAGCTAGCATTAGGAACCCAATTAATTCTCATGATATAAATATACCATCCCATAATTCAACCATAGGGGTCTTACACCTATATGTTGCTTACTTATCCTATGGTTATCATATTATGCTATTATATAAACATAGACATTCCCATCATTTCATTAATATGTGTATGCCCACACAATAATATATTACATAAGTAAATTTAACTAATAACTTGAGTGACCAATAGAGAGGCTATAACTTGATAACCCATAACCAATATGGATTATTTAATCATATATTCAAGTGTAAACATTATGGGTTTCCATAGCTTAATAAATCCTCATCCCAATTATACTATTATTTATTATTTTAGTGATCAAAATATAAAGCATACAAATAATTCAATGCCAAAGGTAATCTTAATAATTTATAACACACACTTCCACCTATAATTCAATGACCATATGTATAAAAAATGCATTAATGACAATATAACCAATCATCCATTAATTAAGGGATGAATTATAAACAATTGAGAAATAAACATTATGCAAACTTGTCAATAGTCTACAGCATTACATTACCCTTATGATTAAGAACCATAACCAATAATATAGACCCATATAGAGAAGGTCATTAATAATGTTTTATTTCATTACTTATGCAATAGAAATAAACTCACTAAAAATGATACCATAACCATCAAAACATCCATTACCATAATAAGTTTGCCTTGATTTTATCATCAAGGTAAATTATTTGCATAAACCAATAGAAACAATTTGTTTTATCCAAAGTTGTAAACATTATAAGGGTCATGTATTCAATAACAATGCAACAAATTAAGAGCTGTCTATAATCAAAATTAATCAATATTAAATTTGAACCATTACAAAGTAAGTAAACATGTATCATCCATAAGGTAGACCCATATGTTAGTCATGATTTCCAAGTGTAATAAACACAATATATCATCTATTTAGTATTAATTTCACCTCCATATATTTAGGAAAAACCAACTTATTGAACCACTTAATTCCTTAGTTTGTTATAAACCATGAAACCATGAACTCATAAAACATCATGGAATATGCATATATCATACAATAGGATACATAGTTTGTTTATGACTATTGATTTAAGCCCAAATATAACATATTATTAAACATGTTTAAAAGATAATGATATATCTCAATATAGTTGGATAACATCATGTTATTATCATGAACAAGAGGTAAGTCTATATACTAAATTAGCATTCCATGCGATAAGGATGTCACCTAATGATGGTTATCATGAAATATATGTTTATATTCTAAATTCCATCAAGGGAATTAAAAAATATAGATTTTTTTTCAATATACCATAATATGATACTAGCTTTATTCCATAAAAATGAATGGGTTAAAGACAATATAGATATTATTGTTCTAATAATAAATTTTTACAACTTTGAGCATATTTCACGTCAACAAGTATATCACTATGTTACCACGATGTACATAAAAAATCATATAAAAATAAAAGCATAATATTCTAAAAATAAGGTTACAATCAATATTTCAATGTAGGAAATAGAATCCAACACATATGCATATCAAGGTGATAAATATAGCTAGTTAAATACACAAGAACCATGTTATTATATTCCTTGCCACCACCAATAAACACATTAGATATAATATTTTTCTTTTTAAAATAATAAATATTACAAGACTTCATAATATAATAAGATAGAACCAAAACATATAATGGGTGGCCAACTACAATCTAGCACACCAACATCATACACCAAACATGTATGGACAAGGGATAAATTACCATACAAAATCTAGGTGAATCAACAAAAGAGGATGAATATGGTAAGAATAACACCCCTAAAAAATAACCCTATTATCCCAAACATAAGTTTTCCTTACCACCCTAACCATCATCTTCATGGAGGGTTTTGACAACCAAGTACTTGGGTCAGGTAAGAGGTATGCAAAAGATACCAAGCCACCAAATAAAAATTATAAATATTGTCATAAAAATATAAGAAAAACTATTTTAGGAAACATGAAAACCATTTCACCCAATCAAAATTGTCACTCTAAGAAATACCTAAGGCATCTATTAATCTTATACAAGATGAATTACATAGTAAATCAAGATCTGTCATATCCATCAGTAAGACTAGAAGGTCATTTTGGCCCACATACCAAACCTACCTAAATGTAGTGTAGTTTCCTAAGGATCAAGTATGGAGCAAGGATTGGATAGAATTTTTGGATGAATTAATGGACTAAAAGGATCTTAAAAATTTTAGAGCTTTTGAAAACATTTGAGCTTGTTTAAAAGTGTATCTGCTAATTTCTAGGGGGCAGTTCTAGAGTTGTAAATAGAACCTATGGGATGCTAAAAATGATTGGGCTAAGTATGGAAATGCAAATAATTCATCCAGTTCTTCATTATGTTCATCTAGGCATCTTGGGTCTAGTAGTAGAAATGTTGAGTGGGCAGTTTGTTGATGTTATATCTCACACATGTGGATGAGTTAAGGGAAATTGGTCATATGGGTTTATTCATTTTCTTGCCAATTTTATATGCACCAAGTTTCATATCCTTCACTAAGGCAAAACTTAATTTATGCATGTGAAAATTTATCTCTTTATTTAAATTTCACTAAAATTTCCATACTTAGCCAAATGAGCTTGACCATCACCAAAACGTTGTAATGGAGAAAATATGGACTAGCCATTTTGATCATAGATTATATTCACTTTGAAAGCTCCTGGGACTAGTGGATCAAATGGGTTTGTCTTTATTGACCTTAAAAACACTCCTAAAAGTTTGAGGCCTTTATGTCTTTTTCTCTTCAAGTTATAGCCTTTTAAAAATGAACCTAAAACATAAGACATTCATGCTAACATCCAAAATAAAGCTTGAGTTAAAATATATCTCTGTTTAAATTTGATGGTCTATGGGACATTAATCACATTATGTAGAACATCAAATGATGGTCAATGAGACATAAATTTAAAGACATAACATGATACATCTAATCAAGCTTAATTTTGAAGATCATGTGACCATCAATGAGGGTCACACAAATGTCATCTAATGGGAGAGAAGATATCAATTTTAGAGTCATGAACTAGCCATTAGTTCTTAAACAATGTTTTGTATCAGATCAATGGTTAGTATTTGATCAAGCATCTAGATCTAGAAGTGAGCAGAGGTAAAAAATTTAGTGAATCTTAAGGGTGAATGTGTGTGTGACAAGTGTTGATGACATGTCCAATAATCATAAGATTGATGATTCACAGGCCTTTGTATAGATTGAAATCGATGGATTGAGTTGAGTTAACATGTCAATGAGCTAAGTTAGTTTTTGACAAATAATAAAATTAAATACGAGACCAATATTATTGATAGAGGTTGAGGATCTATTTTTAACCATGAATATAAGGTTTTGTAGAGACTTCATGATGCCATTGAAGCTGGTTAAATGCCAAAAAGTTGTCTAACTAATGTTGTAGGATATAAATAATATAAAGGGACTACCATTGGAGCTAATATTGATCTCTGATTTGATAAGTTAGAGCTTACAAGGTTCTTTTTTGAGATAGGTTTGTTGAGTTAAAGAAGGATCAATGCATAATGAATTATTGGCTCCTATAAAAATAAAGTGGGTCTAGAAGGTGCTATATGGTATATAGATCTATTTTAATATAGAAAACTATAAGAAAACCAATGTCCTTAGATTATTTTTTCATCAATAGGTGGGACCTATGATCTATATATGAAAGTGGAGTAAATAGGTGACCAATTCAAAGAGTTTTCCTCCATCAGCATGGCCATAATCTTGAAAAGTAGCCACCTAAAAGGCACAAATCCATGATTCAGTTAGATCCATTATCATGAGGTTTTAACCTCAAGTGAGAGATGGTATGAAGGATACAAAAAATATCTAATGATAGGAACTACAAATATGAGTATTTAATGCATCTTCAGAACCTTTGGGAACTTTCTCACTCAATAAGTCATAGTTTGTGTCCTAATTGATCAAAGAAGTGGAAAGTTTTTCATTGGTTAAAATGCAAAGGTGGTAGCTTAGGTTCGATTAATGACCTAAGATAGGCATTATTTTTTTGATGGCATGTTTGTACACCCTTTATTTTTTTTATCTTCCTCTATATATCCAAACCTCATTCCTTTTCAAAAGGTTCTCAGCTTTTAGAATTTAGTATTTTTTATTTTCTGAGACAAGGATACTCATCGAGACTCTTGTAAAAGTGTGCTCATTTTATATGGTTAAAATCTTGTCAAAATATTATAAGAACTACATTTTAAATTAATAAGATCAACTCTTTGCCTATCTATTTTCTTTAATCAATGCTTATCCCCCTTGTGTATGATAAAATTTTGGAGGAGATTAGTCCTAGTTTACTATCCTTCTTCTTACCTCTTTGAAGCTGTTTTCAAACTAACTTGTAGGTCTAGATTAGTTTTCAACTTGGAACCTCTTCTATAAAATATTTATGAAACTAATGATATTGTGAGATTAAGTAAGCCATAGTTATCTTCTAGTGATCCAGTGCATGTTCAAGCTTATGTGAGTGTCCATTTAACTATGGTGCATCACCCTTTTAGATTCCTTAGGAGCCTTTATACTCTTTTTACCCTCTTTTCCATGGATCATTAGTTTAGTATTAATTCTAGGTGAGCATAAAGAGGAAGTCAGCCTTATTTGAATGTTCAACCCCATCATACGATATCCATAGCCTGGGTTTGCCTCAATATTATAGCTTAGTTGGAGAGATCATGAATAACCCTTTCCAAAGGTATGAATTAAGCCTATAAATTTTTTTGGCATGCTTGGTGAGACTAAATTATTTTAAAAGAAGTGTATCTATAAAATTTAATGTTGGTGTGATCAAATTTATAGTAGGTAAGCTCCCAAAAAAAAACATCTCGCGACTCAAAAAAGGAAGAATCAACATTTTGGTATAGAATAGTAGCTTCATCTCATTCCAAAGGTAACAACAAGGTCAGCTTCAAGAGGTATTCCTTTTGAATTTCTTGAACTGCCTTTAAATTCATCAAAAATATTAAGGTTCACCAATACACATCCATATTAGGGAACTTTTAATCCTAGGACATTTCGAAGACCTACAACTACAAGAATAACTTTATTAACCCTTTGCATAACCATGGTATCCCCTAGAGCTTTTGTATATTTTAATGTCCAAATCCTTTTATCCCTTGCTTAGTATGATCCTATCCCTATTTTAGCCCTTAAAAGTGTCCCCTATTACATGGGATACCAAGCTATAACACCCTATAAATTCCTCATGGACATAGCCAATTTTCATAATATCCATAATGTCACTAAGGAAAATATAGCTATTAGGCTATTAGCTAATTATTTCAAATGAAAGACCCTAGATTGGTATAGAATTTTTACTAAAATTCCATTCAAACATGGTACCAATTAGGGGAAGCTTTGTGTAAGATATTTGAGGACAAAATTGATCACTTATCACTTACAAAGCAACTAACTACTATTAGGAGATCTCTTCATGAAGTCATGCAAGACTTCAACATAAGGTTAAAAAAAACTTGGGATAAAATCCTAGTCATAATTAGACCAACCCCTAAGTTTGACTTCTTCAATTATCTAAAGACTTTTAATAGTGATATAGCAGTGATGATCCAATCTATGGGAGGAAATATACTTCTATATGAATATGAGGTGTCTATAAGGTATAAAATTGTCTGATGCAAGATAGAAAACTTTCACCTAGACTACCAATGCCCTTATTTCATAAAATCAGACCACCTTCTATCTCTATCCCTCCATTAGATGTCAGTCCTCCTACATGAATGAGTTTTGAAATTCTTATACCAAAATAAGAGAAAGCTTCTACTAGAGAATCTAATGATTCACTAGAGTAAAATAACTTTCAAGAGCTCAAAATCATGTTTCAATCTTAAGGAAATGAACTAGTAAATGTCAAAAGACATTAAGATTTAAACAAGCCATATCAAAGTTCATATGAACCCTAGTAGTTTGAATTTTAAGAAAATAGGCCACCATATAAATGGAACTACCAAAGCCAGGGCCTAAGTCAAAACTAAAGACAAGGGTAGCATGGTTACAATAGGCAAAATAGCTACAATCATAATATTGTTGGTATATCCAACACCTTAGTCCTAGTTCAAAATAATATGGCTTAAGAAGTAGAGGGTACCATGCCTTATAATCAATTCTTTGATCAACATATTTCCCCAATTATTGACCTTAACTAGACCTTCAATGATCAATTACAACAAGCTACTAATTTTGGATACAACCAAGCTCTCATGGCCCAAAACATAGAGGTGCCTATGATGACCAAGCTAGAGGATCCTCCACAAGGTCAAGGGTCTAATCAGAGACCAAATTAATTAGAAGTTACAATGATGAACTACAAGAAAGAAGATTGCTACACATCCAACTAGTAGGCTAGTTCTAGTTACACCTATAGTCTAGTGGCAAAAATCATAATATTTAAAAGAAGGAACATGGATGGTAATTGATAAGTAGTCAAAGAGGTTCCCATGATTACTCATTCATTGATAAATCCAAGTAAACTTATTTTCACTCAAAATTTTCTAGTACCTTTAAGAAATCAGAGCCAAGGGAATATTTTTGTGCCCTAAGGCTCATAAGCTCAACAAACAATAGTGGTTTCTCCCAAATCACAAGCAAACGTTGGTGGTTCATCCATTAACATTATTGAACAAATGAAAAAGTAAAATTTGACTATGCCCATGTGGGATATGCTCTCTATGCCTAGCCAGGTAGATATCCTTTAATAGGGACTATCAAAAATCAATGTTGTTGACAAGCCACCAAGTAAGGTGAATGAAGTTCCCACCAATGTATCCAAAGGGTCAAGTGAAGGACGATAAAGTAATGTAGTGAAACCTCCTCCCTTCTATATTTTAGTGATCATTGGAAACTCTCAAGTGCACAATTGCCTAATGGATAGTGGGGCTAGTACCTTAGTAATGTCAAAGTCTATAACAACCTAACTTGGCCTAAAATAAGAACCATAGTCCAAAGGAGTGTTATAACTTGATGGTTTTTATCCTAAACCATATGACATAATTAGGACCTCAATATGACCCTAAAAACTCACCCAAGTGTTTCTATGGCTCAAAATTTATTGATCTTAGATGTACCTCCTTGATTTGCACTGTGCTTATCTAGAGATTTCACAATAAAGATAGGGGCTATATTGCAATAGATTGGTCCTATATGGAATTTAGGATAATGTATGGGGCCAAAGTGTTAATAAAATTTTACCCCACTGCTCAATTCCATATAGAACCTTATGGACCAAATAATATCCAGATTAATTGGACCATCATTAATGAGGATGAATTTGAAATAGGTTAGGAACACTCATCTATAAGAGGTACCATACATGTTCTTAGATGAGATATGGAATGATAGATATTTGGTGGACCCCTTAGAAGGTGTTGAAGAAAGGGTCTTGGGTGTCTACTATTTGCATTAAGAAAACTAGCCCATGCCATCCCTCATGAAGCCTCAAGAAGATCCTAGTGGTCTATAGAAGATATTATTTTATGGTTTAAGGAGAAAACATGTGGTGGGTATGGGTGTCATGCTAATATCCCCTTCAAATTATAAGTACTTCTCTTCATATATGTTCCAATTCAATTATTCTTGTGATATAGTAGAATATGAGGGTCTCATCCATGGCCTTCAATGGGCTAGTAAGAAAAGGATCAAGTAGTTGTAAGTTTATGGGGATAAAAAATTGGTTGTACACCAAGTCAAAGTCCATAATGCCACTAAGACCCCTTTAATGAAGTCCTACAAAAATAGAGTGTTGGACATAATTGAAGACTTTAAGGCCTTCAACATCTAATCAGTGCTAAGAGTTCAAAACTCAACATGTTGATAGAGTAGAAGATAAGGGGGATCATTTTGAAATCCCCAATTATTTGAAAAAGGACCAAGGTTCAACCACATGTCAAAGTGGTAATAAGACCATAAATACCAAATAACAAAGATCATTGGCAGGTCTTTGAAAGTGATAAATAGATTGCATGTTTCTTATAGTAAGAACTAGAATTATCCTCCCTCAACCAAGAAAAATTGTAGCATTAATATGGGGAGAATATTGTTTAATTAAGGTCAAATAAGCTTCCTAAAGGGTTAGTCACCCTAGAAGGCCTTTTTCATGAAGGGGACCATATGAGGAAATATAAAGCAATGATGTCAACTAATGAATAAAATTATAAGAGAGTTCTTATCTTTGAGGACAAGATCCTCAAGCTTGGAAAGGTAAGAAATGAAGCTAAAAGGTAAATTTTCATACAGATATATAAGGATTATGTAGACATCTTTGCTTGGTAATATAGTGACCTAAAGGTTTTTTATCTTAATATATACTAACACATAATAGAGCTAGATGCCAATGCTAAGCCTTTCAAGCAAAAGTAGAGGCCCATAAATCCCAATATTGAAAATTTCATGAGAAAGGAGTTGACCAATATTATTGAATCTAGGATCATCTTCCGAATCAAGCACTCCTCATGGGTAGCTAATCTAGTACCTATCAGAAAGAAGAGTGGGTAGATCAAACTATATGTAGAATTTAGGGATCTTAATAGGGTTTATTTGAAGGATCATTATCTTATACCATCCATGAAGAAATTATTACAAGTCGTTGGTGGCTAATAATTCTTATCTCTCTTAGATGAATACTTGGGTTATAACCAAGTGCTAGTGAGAGAAGAGGACTAGTACAAGACTAACTTCACCACCAAGTGGGGGATATTTTCTTATTATAAGATGCCTTATGGATTGTCTAATATTGGGGAAACCTTTAAAATATCAATGGGCATGACCCTCTAAGGACTACTAAATCAAATGGTGTTAGTTTACTTGGATGACAATGTAGTCTGCTCCTAGAATGCTAGTGATCACATGGACCATTTAAGGCTAGTATTCTAAAGATGTAAGGAGTATGTGATCTCTTTAAATCCTAAAAAATGTATGTTATCTATGAATGAAGGAATGGTATTAGGTCATATTATTTAAAAAGAGGGATTATCCATTGACCCTTATAGAGTGAGTGTTATATTATCCTTATCCTTTCCAAAGTACATAAATAGGATCCAAAGCTTCCTTGGGAAGATCAAATTTGTAAGAAGTTTAATACCTTTTTTTCTAAACTTGGTCAAGCCTATCACCACCATGGTAAAGAAGAGCCAAGTGCTTGCTTGGTTAGATGAAGGCAAGGCAACTTTTAAATCCATCAAGTATTCCATTGCCCAAGCACCCTTACTCTTGAATCCTAATTTCTCCAAGGACTTCATCTTGTACACCTTTTCTAACATAGACAACATATCAAATATGTTGATGCAAAATAATGGTGAAGAAATGAAACATCCAATTGCCATTTTTAGTCAAGGACTATAAGGATATGAGGTGAGGTAAACTTTAATTGAGAATTAAGTTATTGTATCCTTAAGAAACATCAAGAATTTTAGGCCCATGCTCTCCAATAATAGGATCCATATTATGGTGTCTCATCTCAAAGTTAGGGATTTCCTCCTTAAAAAAGAATTGAATGAGAAGAGAGCAGGATAGATCATAAAAGTCATGGAATATGATGTAGAGATTAAGGCCACCAAATTGGTTAGGGGAAAGGGCTTGTGTGATCACATGGTGAATGACATATAAGAAGATAAATAATCTATTTTGGTGACCCAAAACAACTCACAAGTAGGTGCACCTCCACTTCAGAAGAGTTGGTTCCAAGATATGGCTCACTTCTTGGCAATAGGAGAATTCTTCCAAGTCTTGGATAGAGAAAAAATAAGGTATTTCAAGCTTCAATATATACCTTATGCATTATTTTATGGTGTCCATTTTATAAAGGACCTCTATGGGGTACTCTTTTGATGCATAGATGTTATCTAGGTGGCCAAACTGCTGGGGAAGTTTCATGACAGACATGAAAGAGGTCATTTTTCACCTAAAACCACCATATAAAAGGTAATGAGTGTTGTTTATTACTGGCCAAATATTTTCAAAGATTTTCATGAATGGATTAGTAAATTCCATAAGTGTGCCCTATTTATAGTAAAATAAAAACTAGCAGCCCTCCCACTCAATCCTATTTAGGTGTAGCAACCCTTCATGAAATAGGGGTTACACTTCATAGGGATGATCAATACACCATCAAGTGTAGGGCATAAATGGGTCTTCACTGTAATTGACTACTTCATTAGGTGGGTGGAAGCCATTTATTTGAAGGAGGCTAGTGAATGTGTAGTCTTGGATTTCTATGATGACCTTATAACCAAGTTTGGTGTCCTAGCCACCATAATTTCTAATAATAGATTGGCATTCCTTGGTATGAAGATAAGTGGGTAGGTCTCAAACTAGGAATCTACCTCAACACCTCTTTTAACTAATATTATTATGTTAATGCACTATCAAAGTCCACAAACAAGAATTTACTAAGTATCATCAAGAGGACCATGAAGGAGAATCAGAGGACATGACACATCAAGCTAAAGATAGACTTATGGGTTGATAGAATGACTCCTAAAATTTTAATTAGAAATTCTCCATATGTTCTTGTGTATATAAGGGAAGTAAAATTGACTATCTCCCTTGAATTTCTTACATTGTAGTTGTCCCATTAGCTTGAGTTGATATAGGATGAGCCCATGAGCATAACGATGATAGAACTCATGGAGTTAGAAGAAACCAAGGACCTTGCTATGAAAACTTTGGAATCACATCAAGCTTAGGTCAAAAGGGATTTTGAAAAAAGAGATACAATAAGGAGCTTCAAGGAAGGAGACCTAGTCCTCAAATGGGATTTAAATAAGGCCAAACTAAGCAACCACACCAAGTTTGGTAGTTTGTGGAGTGGTCCTTATTTGATCCATGGATACAAGCAACACAATGCCTTTTAGCTTGCCCAACTAGATGGAGAGGTATTACCTATCCCAGTCAATGTAATTCATTTAAATCCTTGTTATTGAATAACATTTCATCTATTATAACATATTATGCATAGTAAATTAGCTTTATGATTTCCTCTAAGTGCCCTATGTACTTTTATTTTTGTTGTTTTTGGTTCCAAAATGCCTTGGGCATTTTGTTGTGTTTTGTTTATTTTGATCCTTGTTTATTAAAGAGAGGTTCAACTTAGTAGTAAAATCTAATGAATCCATGTCCAATGGACTGAATAAGATAAATGTTATAGGTTCTCAAAGCATATTATGCATGTTTTCCTATGAGTCACCAAAGATGTTAGCCATTTTTTTGGCCCATATACCGAACCTACCTAAATGTAGTGTATTTTCCTAAAGATCAAATATGGAACAAGGCTTGGATAGGATTTCTATATGAATTAATAGACCAAAGGGATGTTATAATGTTTAGATCTTTTGAAAACACTTGAGCTTGCTTAAAAGTGTATCTACCAATTTCTATGAGGCAAGTCTAGAGTTGTAAAGAGACCTTATGGGATGTTAAAAGGGATTGGGAAAAGTATGAAAATGCAAGGAATCCATCTAGTTATTCATTATGTTCATCTAGGCATCTTAGGTCTAGTGGTAAAAATCTCAAGTGGGCAGTTTGTTGATGCTATATCTCACACATGTGGATGAGTCAATAGAAATTAGTCATATAGGTTTGTTAATTTTTATGCCAATTTTATATGCACCAAGTTTAAAATCCTCTATTGAGGTGAAAATGAAGTTATGCATGTGTAAAGTTAGATCTTCAATTGGATTTCACTAGTTTTCCTATACTTAGCTAAATGAAATCAACTATCACCAGAACATCAAAATGGAACAGATATAGGCCAACCATTTTGAGAACTATATATATTTTCTTAAGAAGCTCTTGGGACTAGAAAATCAAATGGGGTTGTCATTTTTGACCCTAGGAATACATCCTAAAAATTTGAGGCCTTCATGACTTTTTCTCTTCAAGTTATTTTTTAAAAATGGACCTGCAACATAAGATGTTTGCACTAAAATTAAAATAAATCTCAGGAAAAACTTTATCTATGCTTAAATTTGATAGTCCATAGGAAGTCAATCGTGTTCTATAAAACATTGAATAATGGTTAGTGGGATATCAAATTTAAATACAAAGCAAAATAAATCCTATCTAGATTAATTTTGATGGTCACATGATCGTCAATGACAGTCATGCAAACATGATTTGATGGGAGTAAGGATGATAATTTTAGAGTCATGAACTAGCTATTGGTTTTCAAGCCATGGATCCCAGTAGATCAACTATTGGAATTTGATCAATCATCTAGAACTAATGGTTAGTGGAGGTCAAAATGTCAATTAATCTCAAGGGTGACTGCATGTGTGCCAAGTGTCAAGGATGCATCCAATAAGTAGAACATCAATGATCCAGGAACCTTTAGATAGATTGGAATTGATGGAGTACTTTGAGCCAACTTTTCAATGAGATAAGTTGGTTTTTGAAAACTAATGAGATTAAAGATGATCCCATGACTATTTATGGAGGTTTAAGAGATATTTTTTACTATGAACATAAGGTTTTATAAAGTCTTCCTTATGCCATGGAAGCTGGTTCAAACACCATAGAGTAGTTTAGCTAATGCAGTAGGATATAAAGAATACAAAGGGACCACCATTAGACATAATATTGATCTTGGGTTCAATAAGTTAGAGATTATAGGGTTCATTCTTAAGATTGGTTCATGGAGTTAAAGAAGGATCCATGCATAATGAATTCTTGGCTCCCATAGAAATAAAGTGGGGTCCAGAAGGTGTTATATGGTCTATAGGTATATTTTAATATAGATAACTATAGGAAAACCAATGTACTTAGATTGGTTTTCCATATATTGGTGGCACCTATGATCTAGATTTGAAAGTGGAGCAAATAAGTGACTAATGTAAAGAGTTTTTATCCTTTAACATGGCTATAGTCTTGACAAGTAGCCACCTAAAAGGCAAGAAGCCATGATTTGGTTAGATCCATGATCATGAGGTTTTAACCTAAAGTGAGAGATGCTGTGAAGGATCAAAGGAAAGGTTCATTGATAAGAACTATATCTAGGATCATTTAATGCATCTTTAGAACCTTTGGGAACTTTCTCACTTGATAAGCCATGGGTAGTGTCTTGATTGATCAAAGAAGTGTCAAGGTTTTCATTGGGTAAAATACAAAGGTGGTGGTTCAGGTTTGATTAATGACCCAGTAAAGTGTTCTTTTTTTGATGGCATGTTTTCACACCCTCTCTTTTTATCTCTCTTACTCTATATATCCCAATCTCATTCCCTTTGAAAGGGTTCTCAACTTTTAAAATTTAGCATTTTTTCTATTCTGAGACAAGGATACTCATCGAGACTCTTGTAAAAGTGTGCTCATTTTATATGGTTAAATACTATAAAAATATTGGAAGAGCTACCTTTTGAAGTAATAAGATCAACTCTTTGCCTATATCTTGTCTTTAATTAGTGATTAGACTACTTGTGTATTATAAACTTGTGGAGGAGATTCTTCCTAGTTTATTATCCTCCAGATTGCCTCTTTGAAGGTGTTTTCAAACTAACTTACATGTTAGAACCTATTCTATGAAATATTTATGCAAAGCCATAATTCTCTTTTGTTGATCCAGTACGTGTTCAAGTTTATGTGAGTGTCCATTTAACTTTGGTAGATCACTCTTTTATATTTCTTAGGAGCCTTTATCCTTTTTATACCCCTTTTTACATGAAGCATTAGTTTAGTATTAGTTTTAGGTGAGCATCAAGAGGAAGCTAACCTTCTTTGGATGTTCAACCCCATCACAAGATACCCACAACTTGGGGTTATCCCAATAATATAGCTTAGTTGGAGAGAGTTTGAAGAACCCTCTCCAAGGGTGCAAATTAAGCCTACAATAGGTCTAGCCAAAGTCCATTGCTCAGCCTAGGAGGCTTACTCCAGTGTAAATTAATTAAATACAATGGTTCAACCCACAATATCCAAATTAACTAAATCAAGTTGAAAAGAGGGAAAACATATCATTCTTTAATAGAAAATAAACTTGTTTGGGCTTAAAAATATAACCATGTACACCCAATATTTAATCCCTTCAAATATTTCAATATTTTTGAAACTAAAATAATAATGTAACCTCATTCAATAATAATAGAATAAAATAATTACATTACAAGATTGATAAATTTAGCCCAACCTATTTGAGGAAAACCCCACTCCAACCAATATGAGTAAAATAGAGGTTTACAATCATCAAGGATAAATTAGTTTCATTATAAACCAAAGCTTAAAATATATAAAGAGATATGCATAGCAGAGGGTCTGATGCTAAGTGGTAGACAAATATTTATGAATCACGAATATAATCATAAATCAGGAAGACATCAAATCTTTCAAAAAATCTGTTCTCATTTACATATGATATTTAACAAAAAAAAATTAAATAAAATTGCATATGAAGAAAACGTTAGAGTTTCTAAAAATTTATCCTTATTTACATATAAGGAAAACATAATAATCATGAACATAATCATGAAAATGAAGGCATAAAATCTTTGGATAAATCCATCCTCTTTACATATGATATATATCAAAACTATCTTGTACATAATCACATAAAGGAAGACATTAAAGCTTCAAAAAAATATGCCCATAGAATAAAACCCTACAGCTGTATTAATTTATTTAGGGTAGGATAACCTTGCTATGAACATGTAGGGTTAAGAAAATAAAGAAATATTCCCATTTGATCTATTTTTCAGGGTTGAAACCCCCAAAATACACAACATAAAATCTAAATCCAAATATTAAAACTCCCTTTCATTTTTTCAAAACATAGTCACATTTAAATTCAAATTAGTCTTATAGCACCCCACAAATGATGTAATAATTTTTAAATTGATTTTCATCCATTACAAATTCATAGGAAAGTCTCACAACTTCCCCATGAATCTAAAATTATTATATAATATTATTATAACATCAAATCACAAATAATAAAATATTATGCCCCTCCTCAAATACCAAAAACATGGCACAATTGGAAATAAAATATTGTAGGCCACCATGGTGGGTTTTTTGGGTTTCTTTCTTCATTAGGACACCACTCTTTCTTCCCAAATGGCCCAAACCAACAATCCCCAAGTGTCAGCCTAGCTGGCCACTAATCTCATCTTTTCCTCTTACATCACTTGTGTGATCCTCCATGGTTTTACCTAGCCAAGTCATCCATCCAAAAATCAGTGAAGTGTCTCCCCTTAGGGGCATGAGTCAACCACTCCCTAGATGTCACCAAAAAAAAATAATAATCATAAAGATTAAAAATCCTTTTTGTCAATCCAATGCATACCCTAGTAAAAGGATATAACAAAATTAAATTAGAATAAAATAATCATGCATAATTCCTTGGATCAATCCACCTTAAACAACAAAAGTAAAAAGTCATTAGAATAATATTAATTATAAAAAAATGATAAAGTCATCAACAACTAGAAATCTTAAATCAATAAAAAAATTATTAACAAAACTCATAACAATAATAGAATAATAATAAATAATAGGGATAATTAAAATAATAATAATTAATAAAATAATTAATTAATACACTAAACAAAATTCATAAATTAACTAAAATAATAATAATAATAGAATCATTAAGGTAGTAATAATTAATAAAAATCATTAAAATAATGATGATTAATGGAATCAAAAATTTGACCTATAATTATAAATACCAATAAGTCATTATGTCAACCATCGTCATGGTTAAGTCAAACTACGATGAAGGAAGGAGTTGTTAAAATGTTTAACAAGATCAAGAGACCCAATACAGTCTAGCCAAAATAATAACATAACAGGATAATCATATAAGACACTTCCTTAAAAATTAATCATCCAATGTTCATGACACCCAAGGAGGATAACCAAACACAAAGATATTACTACAAACACATAAAGATAGGTAAGAGAAAATAATGATGCCAAATCTTGTTAACTCCAACTAGGGGAAAAGAATAAAATGCACATACACAATATAAGGCGAGACCAATAAAATATAAAAATTAATAATAAAATAAAAATATCAAAATATAATGGTTTAGTATCATGTCATACACATTATACCTATTGGAGTGAATTTTGACTGCTCAATCTCCCCTTGAGTGTACCTGAGATGTCCAAACCCACCACCGAGCCTAGCTCATGGTTTGGTTTCTGCATCCACCAAATAAGACATCAGTAGTACCTAAATGATGTTGATATAATAATAATTCAAAATTAATAATTAGACATGAAGTAATAAATTAAACATAATTAAATATATATTTATAGGGACCAGAGTAAATACTAATGATTGTGACCCCGAGCATGTCCTGTAAACATAACCAATAACTGTAAGAGTAATCAATGTCAATCCGCTTATAGTAAAACATGATACATCAATAACATATAATAATGTAACTAACTAAATCAACATATATAATAGGATAAAATGAATCCATTTGAGCATCAACTATGATATAACATAATCATAACAGTTACCCAAGGTATATCATATCTCAACATATGAAACAAAACCAATATCAACTATCATTAGTCTAAGTTCTATCAAAACATGCTAAAACAACTAAAAATAAGTATTTATAATGGGCTACAAGTTTGGGTCATGACATTACCATCTTGATTTAGTATTAATAATTTTATTTATTGTACATTTTAGTTTTCTTTTCATACTTCCCATCTTGATTTAGTATGCCTAGTTAACTTTATTTTGTGTATGCTTTTCATACCACTTTCTATAACCTCTTTTCCACCTTATTAAAAAAAAAATCATACTAACTAACTTGATCTAGTATGAATTATATTTATTTTAATTTGGGTTCAATTTTTACTTATACATGGTTTTAAACATTTGTTACCCTTTTAATTTAACATTTTGGTTTCCTATATTTATTCATTTTTTTTTACACGTCTCCTCATGATAGAGTGTGTATTAAATTTTATGACTATTTATATACTTTTTAAATTCATATGCTTTTATTGTTAATAATACATGTGTGTTACATAATTCTTGAAAAGAAAACATCCATCACATATTTCCCATAGCTTGTATAACAAAAGTAAAATGCATGTGCCAGAAAGAAATATATTTATACATCCATTAATAACATCAATATAACTCATATATTAGGTAATATGTCCATATCCATATATACAACATGAGTTTAATTCAACATAATACAAGTAAAAAATATAATAGCTACAACTCTAAGGTTTTACTCCATCATGTCTATCTTTTGGTCAAGCCACACTACCCATAGATGCCTATGACCGACCCTTCTAAATGGTAAACTATAATGAGGTAGTCCAAGATATCAAACCATCAACTTATCCCAATATATTTACCAACTAGGCCTAGACACATCCAAGCTCTCTATTCATAGCCATATGGGTAGCTCACTCTTGAGACAATGCCTACCAAGATCATTCCTCCCCATCTCCTACTCCCAAGGGTAGATGTAGGGCATCTCCATATGTTTTTATCTTGATATATACCTCTAAAAACAAATGAAACCATCTAGTATATGTTGGTGTAGATGGTACCACAAGGTTTTCCATAGTAGTAGCATCAGGATGCCCTAACACCCCATCAAATATATCTTGATGGGTGCCTTAAACTATAACCCCCCATATAAACTCCTAATTAGACATATCTACAAAACACAAAACCAAATATACATATTATCTCATATGTATATATATCTAAACCATATATCCATACTAAGTACATAAACAACTATGTAACTAATAATCAATATCAAAAAATTAAAAACTTAAAAAAATTCTTACCAACACTGGTGTCACACACCATGGTATCCCTATACAATCGATCACCAAGCACCTTCTTTTTATGTAGCCTTTATGCAAGTAGAAATTTTGGAGTCACCACTCATGCATTTCATAGCCCTCTCCTCATCTATCTCTCTATACACTAGTTTTGTTAAGCCTCTATTATGGGATCTCCATGTGTGACTAGCACCTATGTCCTCTCCCTTTGATAGTGTGTTAACATCCCATGTGATGATGGTGTCTATTATTGTCCCTATTATGGCTCCAAAATAGCCTCACATACATCCTTACCCTTAGAATATAATAACATAATATCCTTTATCTCAAGCCTAACTTCCCCTTGATGTTATGCCTAATCCAATCATGGTTTCACTTGATGAGGCCTAATGATAGATATCTATGCATGTACTCCTACACCCCCTCTACCTATAGGTGCTCTAGCATGCCATTCCCAATAATCAATCAATACTAGTGTAGTTTTGTGATGTGTTAAGACCATTTTTATAAGCACACAAGCTATAGGACATGCCTCCAACCATAAGTTAAAATGTCCAGTAATGTGAATGCATGCCAGCCTAGTAGCAACTATAGCCCAAATCAGCCAAACGAATGTAATATCAATATAGGAGTGACAAAATATCTTCACATGATTATTGGTCTACAAAGTTGAGGCATAAGGCACATCACACACTATATAATCATATCACCATCTCACCACCCAATTTAGCCTATCATCTATCACATAGGGCAACCCATTAGGATGGTATATAGGAAACCACTCATAAATCCAAGCACTCAATAAAATCACATGCCCCCAAGTCAACATGCCATACATGTCATGTATGAGATGTATGGAAATAATAGAATCCAAATCATTAGGATTAACTAACATAAGTATACCATATATAATTTTACCTTCCCATCAAATTGTGAAACATCACACATGCTATCACAAGTTCTATCATAGCCTTTTGGATATCTAAAATGGTCAAGATATATATTAAATAATATCTCTTGTAATCTAGGGTAAATTTTATTTGAGCTAATCTCCCAATGGGATATGGAATGCCTATCTTCCTTAGCCTATATCACATTATAAATTATAAGAGTCCTAATAATGGATAATTTAAACAAGGCATGGACATCCAACAAGGTGATATCCCCCTCTATGGTACCCCATCCACCTCCCATTAGAAAGTGTTGTTGAGTCACTCCCATGCTCCTAAGAACATGATGACAAGATCAAAACTAAGAGGGATCCTCCCCATCTCTGTGATGCCTCCAAATCCTATGGAAACCAACCATGATCAGTCCACATCTGATAGTTAGTCTAGTAAATATGTTATCCATGATGCATCAACTAGGTGCCAAAATCTTCTTCATCTCTATAAAATTTCAAACAATATAAAATTTATTAGATCTTAGTATAAAAATGATAAAAATATATTCTTAAAATTCTTAAATTATTAACAATTAACTAATTTATCAACTTGTTTACCTATTTTTTCTATTTTCCCCTTTTCTACATAGTCAATCCTTTTGATAGTAAATCAACCATGTCACCCCTCTTACTAACTATGTCAACCTTCTATTATAGAATAAACCTATTCCTATAAATGTGGTCATTTATTTTAAACTAAATCATCTCATTCCTATATTTTGCATACTAAATTATCCTTCTAACATGTAGTCAACCCCATTTAATAAATTATATCATCCCCTTACTACATATTACATCAACTAGAATTCACTAAGTCAACCCTATCTACTTTTATAACTAAGTTGGCCCTCTTCTATGTAGCCATCCACCTTCTTACCCCTTACATTTTCCAACTGAGTTGGAAGGGCTAACTTTGTTCAAAATTTATATTGACTTTTCAACCATTTACAATAAATTCCTTAGGCATTTATTGGCCTGAATCCTTCATACCTAATATCCTACTCTATTCCTAGTTTACCTAAAAAATTCCTAGGGAAAATTTTGCTACCTAAATTTTCTCTAATACCTATTTTTGTATACCTAGATTAATTTCAATAAAAAAATAATCAAAAAAATTGAAATTAATGAACCCCTTACCTGAGATGCATTTGTTATGGCCGCTATGAATCCTCCATGTTGTAGTTATCATCTCCTCGCCATGGTCACCCTTCATGCTCAACTAGGTCACTCATAACTCTATTTCCTTAAAATAATAAAAAATTGTAAATGAATTAATTTTCACCTTATTTATATTTACTATTCAAAATTATCTACCTATCTATTATTCACCACCATATTCAATTTTTTCCATAACTTTGTTTCTACTAGCTCTTTTTTTAACCAAAAGATGTTATGAAATCCTGACATCATATAGAATTTTCCTACATATTACATATGTATTTTTTTTTTTAATTCACTTATTTTTATAGGTTTACCTAATGTTCCTTACATTGGACACCTCTACATTTCTCTCACTTCATATATTCTCTACAACACTAAGGTAAGTAAAGGTATGCATTTTTCAATTCTATCCTTTCATTTATCTTTTTCTCTTTTTACTACAATTTACTTAACTAGCATTATGTGTTGTTGTTTTTTCCCCCAAAGTACCATCCTATATTAAAACTACATGACATGTGATGAGCTTCAAGTGAGGAATATGTAAACACACAATATTTTTAAACTTTATCAATCACTGATGTTTTCTCTCTTGCAAGAACCCATCAATTCTCAATCTTTATGAGTGCATGCCTTAAAGGATGCACTGGGAAATGTTGGAAATATTGTCATTGATGTTAAAGGTTTAGCATTGGCGATAAAAGCTCCATTGTATTTAATTATTTTTTTAAAATTCATATCTTGGCTAATGTGTGTTAATATTTTTTCAATATTAACGGATATATTTTTAGCTACATATAAGTAAAAAGAGGGCCCATGAAGAAGTAAAAGAGTCACAGGGTAAAGATAAAAGAGGAGTGGGACACATTTTCTCATGAAGAGTCATCTTGAGGAATTCCAAGTGTCACCATGTGAAGACAAAAGATGGTATGGTGCATTTTTTCATGAACGGATACTTTGAGGAATACAAAATGTCACCAAGATAAAAACAAAAGAGGAAAGGACACATTTTCTTATGAAGGGTCACCATATGACTTTTCAAATGCAAGGCTATGAAGGTTCATGCAAGTTTGGCACCATTTTACATGAGGATTTAAGGGTCACAAAGGGTGAATTCCAAAGGTCATTTGGAAATATATAAATAAAGTCTTGAGAATCCATTTGTAATATGGAAGAGAGTGCATGATTTGTATTTGTTTTTGAAGAGAGAAAAATAGGAGATATTGTATAGTTCTATCATTTGTTGAGTAAGCAACATTGAGAGATAGTTGTATTTTATACACAAGAGGGATTGGTGCTCCTATGGGTTGGTGCTCACAAATATTTGCAAGGGGTTGGTGCTCTTGTGGGTTGGTGCTCACAAATAGTTGTTGTGTTGGTGCTCATCAAAGGGTTTTGTGCTCCAAAAAGTTGGTGCTTACAAACTTTATAATTTGAGTTGGTGTTCACTCATATACTTGATATTATTCTCCATGGTTTTTTCCACATTGGGTTTCCATGTAAAAATATGCTCTCTCTCTCTCTCTCTCTCTCTCTCTCTCTCTCTCTCTCTCTCTCTCTCTCTCTCTCTCTCTCTCTCTCTCTCTCTCTCTCTCTCTCTCTCTCTCTCTCTCTCTCTCTCTCTCTCTCTCTCACATGTGGTGCATATTATTATTTTAGTTTTATTACATATCTTGAATATGTGATTAAGTGGTTAAAGAAAATAAATTAGATTAAGTAAAAGATATTTAATATACTGATTCACCCCACCCCCTCAATATATTTTATACTTAATAATTGGTATCAAATTAGGTTCCTTTGAAAAAGTTTTACAGCTTGAAGATAAATAAGGAAATCATGATGGATGGATCACATGAAGGTTTTTTTTACAAATAAGGCACCTTTGTTTGTTAGGACAAATTATGGTTTTTGGAGCATAATGATGAAGACTTATTTGATGTCCCTTAGATTTTACATTTGGCAAGCAGTGGTGGAGGAATATGAAGAGCTACAGACACTTTTAACTACTCTGGTAGAAAATAAGGCAAGTGAAAATAATGCTAAATATTTAAATGCTATTTTATTTGGTTTATGTGAATCAAAATTTGTTAAAGTTATGAAATTAAAATCTACTCATGAAACTTGAGTAAAACTTGAGAATATTTACAAAGGTGATGGAAAGGTTCAGCAAGGTAAGCTTTAGACTTTTAGAAGATAGTTTGAGAGTTTGAAGATGGAAGAGGAAAAAAATATAGTAAGGTATCTTTTATGGGTTGATCAAATATTTAATCAAATTCAAGGTCTTGGAGAAAATCTAGAAGAATCAATTGTGGTTCAAAAAGTTTTGATATCTCTACCATTGAGATATGATTCAAAACTTTTGATAATTGAAGAGATGAAGAATTTAGCCAAGCTAAAGATGGATGGTATTCTTACAGCATATGAGATGTAAACCAAATAAGAGAAACCCTCAAAGAGAGAAGCTACTTTAAAGACATCAAGTAAAGAGAAGTCTAAGATTCAAGAATCAAGTGACAATTCTAGCAATGATAATGGATCTCTATTCATTTGCAAGCTAAAAAATGGCATAGGTAAATATCAAGGAAAATTACCTTTTAAGTATTTTAATTGTGGAAATATTAGATTACTTTGTAGCTAAGTTCCTAGATAAGGGTAATGGTGAAAATTAATAAGGAAAGTCTACATATAATAAAAATTTCAAAGGAAAATTCAAGAAGGGATTTGAGAAGAAGATTTTGTATTCTAAAGATCCTAGCTCAACTGAAGATAGTGGAGTTAGTGATTCAGAATAAGAAGAGATTCTATTTATGGCCATACATGAAGATGCCTCTGCAAGCAAAAGTAAAGATGATCAAGAAGAAGAATATGATGAAGCCAAAGTGAATCTAGAAGGAGAAATCATTTGTGCCTTAGAATATTTAAAATATCTTGAGAAGAAGAATCAAAGATTAAATCTCCAGATCAAGAAAACTGAAAAGGAGTCAAAGAAAATAATTGAAGATATAAAAGTACACTTTAAAGAAGATAAGAAGCATGAATAAGATCTAACAACACAGTTGCAAAAAGTAAGTAAAGAATGTGAAAGGTATTTTATTGAAATTGATTCTTTAAAAGAAGTTCTTGAGAAAATAAATAAAGCAATCAATGATAGAGAAGCCAATGATTCAAAATTTGAGAATAACATTGATATGTTGAATAAGATATTAGAATGTCAAATATCAATGTTAGATAAGATAGGTATAAGATTTGAAAAAGAGAAAGGGCAGGCCACTACTTTCAAAAACAAGGAAAAAGGAAAGAGCTATGCTAAAGTTCGTACAAAAGAGGAAATTTAAAGGGAATAAGTTAAGAATATAGAGGACATCTCAAACAAAGAGGACTGGAGGGAAAAGAACTACAAAAGGTAATCAAGTTAGAGATACACAAACAGGTTCTATTTTTATGGTTACTATTTTTATTATAATGGATATGGTCTTAATAAAATAGAACGTCAGAAAAGGGCTAACAATTTCAAAAATAAGAAGGAAAGTCATGTAGAGTCAAATAGAAGCCACAACTCTTTTGCTCCTCTATCAGGATTTAATGAAGAGGCCATAATATGTTACAAGCGTAGCAACTTTAGACACATAACATGATAGTATAGAAGCTTATTTGAGTCAGTCAAGAAGGACTAGAGTTTCAAGGCTCTATTCATCAAAAACAAATTTTAGACAAGTTCATGGTATAAGAAGCAACCTAAAAAATCTATGTTGGTATAGATAGCTTTGCATGTAATAAATGAAAAAAATCCATGGTTCATTGATAGTGGATGTTTGAGGAAAATGATAGAATACAAAACAAAGTTCATAACCTTAAAGAAGATCAATGGTGGCATAGAAAAATTTAGAGATAATACTACTACCAGAAATACTAGAAAAGGTACACTAAGTTTGGATAATGGTATAACTAAAACTAAAAATGTTTTATATGTAGAAGGTCTTAAGCATAATATTTTGAGTGTAAGTCAAATATGTGATTAGGGGCACACACTAAAGTTTTATACATAAGGTTGTGAAAGTAGAATAAAATATTTAGATGTGTTGGTTATAGATGCTCAGAGAACAGACAATAATCTATATATGTTATCAAACATCAAAGGTCAAAGATCTTATTTGAGTTAGATTGAATAAAGTTGGCTATGGCATAGGAGAATGAGACACATAAATGTTGAAAATGTTGTCAACATTAGCAAGAACCAAGCAATCAAAAATATTCCAAAGATTACAAAGCCATCTGATGGGCTTTATGAACCTTGTTAGCATGGGAAGTAGGCTAGAAAGTAGTTCAAAACAAAAGAGTACTCAGCCACTCAGATGTTAGATCTTGTTCACACTGATCTATGTGGACCTATGATAACTCAAAGTACTCAAGACATTTCAAAGCATTAGTTGAGAATAAAACCAATTTGAAGATTAAGTGTTTAATATCAAATCAAGGAGGAGAATTCATGTCAGATTAGTTTATTGAGTTTTGTGAAGACCATGGAATAAAGAGACATTACTCAACAACCATAACTCCAAAAAAATGGAGTAGTTGAATGGAGAAATAGAATAGTTCAAGATATGGTGAGGACAACGCTAAATGAATCCAAGATACCACATAAATATTAGATAGAGGTAGTTCTTACAATAATGCATATTTAGAATAGAGCATTATTGAGAGTAAATAGTGATAAGACTCCTTATGAGCTATGGAAAGACAAACCAACAATAGTTGATTATTTCATATTTTTTGATATCAGATGTTTCATAAAGAGAATCAATGAAAAACTTGGTAAGTTTGAATCTAGATAAGATGAAGGTATATTTCTTGGTTATTCTTGAAAAAATAAATGTTATAACAAAATAATCAAGAATTTTTTTGAAACTACAAGTGTCAGGATAGAAGAATATGGAACACAAAGAATCATTGATCTAGTAAACATTCCTAAAATCATTGAAGAGAATTTTTTGAAGAATCAAATAAAGATGAGAAGAAGGAGAAAAAGGAAACCAAAATTTCATCCAAATATGTTTAAATAAATCATAATAAAAGTGACATCATCAAAGACATAAATGAAGGAATTCACACCAGAACAGTGATGGTAAGTGAATCTACGCAAGTAAATTTTTCTTTATTGTCCAAAATTTAGCCTAAAACTTTTTTAGAAGCTAGACATGATAAGCATTTGGTTAAGGAAATGAATTAAGAATTAAATTAGATAGAAAAGAATGATACTCGGCAATTAGTGCCTAGACAAAAAGATCACAATTTGATAGGAACAAAATGGGTTTACATAAATAAGTTAAATGAAAATGGAGAAGTGACCAAGAATACAATAAGATTAGTGTGTAAAGGATAATCTCATATTAAGGGAATAGATTTTGAATAAATATTTGCACCAGTAGCAAGGCTAGATGCTATTAGAATGTTTTTTGCATATGAAATGTTTAAAAATTTCAAAGTGTTTTAGATGTATGTCAAATCTACCTTCCTAAATGGGAATATAGAAAAAGAGGTCTACATTGAGTACCCTAAGGGATTTATTCTCTAAAATATTAGTATCCATATATGCAGATTAAAGAAAGCAATATATGGATTGAAACTAGCTACCAGATCTTGGTATGCAAGACTTGATAAGTACCTATATGATCAAGGTTTCAAGAGAGGATTTACTGATAGTAATCTCTACATAGAAATAGAAGGTGAGCATCAATTGATTATTATGGTGTATTTTTATGACATCATTTTTCGAGGAAACATTGAAAAGATGACAAAATAATTTTTTGATAATATGCAAAAAGATTTTGAGATGTCTATGCTTAGAGAATTGTCATTTTTATTAGGGTTACAAATATTTTAGTTAGATAAAGGAATTTTCATATCTCAAAGCAAATATTCCAAGGAAATGTTTAATAAATTTGGTTTTGAGGATTGTGCACCAGCTGGCACACCAATGAGTACAAGAAATAAGGTAAGGATGAAGATTCACCTATTATAGATCAATCTTTGTATAGACTATGATTGGTAGTCTTATATATTTGACAACATCAAGGCCAGACATCATGCATGTAGTAGGTATGGTTGCAAGATATCAGTTAGCTCCAGAAGATAGTCATGTTTAGTTGGTGAAGAGAATATTCAAAAATATCAAGGGGACATTGGATTATGAATTGTGGTATCCCACAAGTAGAGATTTTACTTTTATTGATTATACATATTTAGATTGGGCACATTTATTGGATGATAAAAAGAGTACAAGTGGAGGAGATTTATTCCTTAGTGATAGCTTAGTATCATGGCTAAGTAAAAAGTAGAATTTAGTATCACTTTCTATAGTTGAAGCAAAATATATTGCAGTGGTATTGTGTTGTACTCAAATGCTTTGGATGAAGAAAACTTTGGAAGATATCAAGGTAAAATATGATGAACCTATTTCTATTTTCTATGACAACACAAGTGCTATTAATATTTTGAAGAATCTAGTGATGAATTCAAGAACAAAACATATTCCTATCATATATCACTTCTTGACAGAGCAGGTTGTAGATCAACAGGTTAAGAGGAATATATCAATACTACAGAATAGATTGTAGATATTTTCACAAAGGCACTACCAAAAGACACATTTGAGTATCTACAGGAGAAGCTAGGAGTAATTTCTTTTACTTCATGTCATTGAGGATCAACATCAATTGAGGAGGAGCTAAGTGTTAACTCCAGGTTAGGCCCTTTGCATTGATGTCAAGGGGGGAGAAGAATAGAAACAAGTATAGGTATAGGTACAAGTGTAGAATAGGTATAGGGAATAGGTATAAGGTATTATAGTAAGGGGGAGTTATTGTATATTTTTTAGATGGTACTATGTGTAGGTTTTAGGATGTGGCAATTTTAGTTTGATGTTACCATCAATGACAAAGGGGGAGATTGTTGGAAATATTGTCATTAATGTCAAAGGTCTAGAATTGGTGATAAAGGCCCCATTGTATTTAATGATGGTTTTAATATTCATATCTTGGCTAATGTGTGTTAATATTTATTTAATATTAATGAATATATTTTTGGTTGCATATAATTCAAAAGAGGGACCATAAAGAAGTCAAAGAGTCACATGGTAAAGACAAAAGAGGAATGGGATATATTTTCTCATGAAGAGTCATCTTGAGGAATTCCAAGAGTCACCATGTGAAGATAAAAGAGGGTATGGTGCATTTTTCCATGAACAAACACTTTGAGGAATCTGAAAAGTCACCAAGATAAAGACAAAAGAGGAAAGGACACATTCACTTATGAAGGGTCACCATATGACTTTTAAAATGTAAGGATACAAAGGGTTATGCAAGTTTGGCACCATTTTCCATGAGGATTGAAGGGTCATAAAGGGTGAATGCCAAAGGTCATTTGGAAAGCTATAAAGGCTTGAGAATCCATTTGTAATATACGAGAGAGTGCATGTTTTTATATATTTTTGAAGAGAGAAGAGTAGGAGATATTGTATAGTTATATCATTTGTTGAGTAAGAAACATTGAGAGATAGTTGTGTTTTATACACAAGATGGGTTGGTGGTCCTATGGGTTGGTACTCACGAATCTTTACAAGGGGTTGGTGTTCCTATGGGTTAGTGCTCACAAATATTTATTGTGTTGGTGCTTTGTAAATGGGTTGGTGCTCCTATAAGTTGGTGCTTGTGAAATTTATAATTTGAGTTGGTGCTCATTCATATACTTGAGATTGTTCTCTATGGTTTTTCCCACATAGGGTTTTCACATAAAAATTTGGAATCTCTCTCTCTCTCTCTCTCTCTCTCTCTCTCTCTCTCTCTCTCTCTCTCTCTCTCTCTCTCCTCTCTCTCTCTCTCTCTCTCTCTCTCTCTCTCTCTCTCTCTCATGTGGTGCATATTATTTTTTTAGTTTTATTGTATATCTTTAATGTGTGATTAAGTGGATAACGAAAAGAAATCAGATTATGTAAAAGATATATAATATACTGATTCACCCCCCTCTCAGTATATTTTGTGCTTAACAAGAAATAGGTGAGCATACCATTGGTGTTTCATAAGATTATTATTCTTTATGCCACCACTTAAATGAACATAAGTCCCTCCTATACATTTACCAAATATTTTACACCTCCCTTACATGCTCCTCTAGATTATTCATTACCTCAAATATCCCCTACCTGAGCCAAACATATTTTAATATCCTATAAAAAAAATTGAATGGGATGACCCTATTTTTGGAAATGATCATTTTACAGAACTAAGTCAGCCCAAATGATTTAGTCTAGGACTTAACTATTCCATTTATTAAACAACTAGGTTTATTAGGTCGTATGTGTCAAATAAAATTTTTGAAGGGTTTAGGGCTATATGGATATATATACACATAATTTAACTCATTTTATTTAGATATAATCATTCATTTGTTCATATTTATTTTTTTATCTTCCATTCTACTTGAGGATTCATTACTTAGGGTTTCACACTTCCTTTGGAGAGAAGAATCTTGTCTTGTGGGAAAAGTCTTTTGGATGCATAGGAGAAGTCACGCATCCTAGAGCTGACCTATCCTTATTGTCCATATGAACCACAAAAACCTCTTTAAAAGTTCCATTTGCCAAGGGAGAGATTGAGGCTCGATGGATTTATCTTAAAAGTAAGCATTCCTAACTCTTACTCTTTTATTAATAGATAGATTTGCATGTATTGGCTTATGCATGTATTTATCTCTCCATGCATAAGATTACCTCTACATTGAATTGAGTATATTTATTATTTTCATTTTTACTTCTATGTTTACATCCCCCATTTATGCCACAAGCTTTGGTGAACACTATATTAGATTTAATTTTACTTTGTTAGAAATCACATGAACTAGATAAGGTTATTGTGTGGTATTGATTGAATAGAGGCTTTGAAACCATCTATAGTGATATTGTGTGGTAAGAAACCCCTTAGTTATCATAATTGGATCCATATTAGTCATGACTCTGATTGTCTAAATTTATGAACAAGTGGAAGGGTTAGTTTGATTTATATTCTCTGAGCTAGGATTGATTTATAGACCAGATTCACTTTCCTTTGTATACAATATCTATTCTTCTTCTATAAGTTATCAATGATTTCATATCATTATGGTTTATTTACATTTACTTGTGTTATAGAGTAGCTATATTTCTTGTTAAATTCCACTTATTTATTCTATAAACCTTCATTGCATTCTCATTTATTTTAATTCCTTAACTACTTAATTCCCTATGTTATTCATATCCCACTTGTACATTACAATTTTTCCAACTATCATGGATTTCATCTTTTTTTTTTACCTTGATAGTGGTCATATTTACAAATTATATTTACATTTCTCTTTGATGAACATGAAGCTTATGCCAATTCTATTATTATTTATTTTATTTCATCTCCATGTAGAGATGGATAATGGTTCTCGTAAACCTCAATGTACTCTTATGTTTATGTGACATATATTAGGTTCACCTAAGGTGAACTTCATTTCCAATATGTTTTTGGGGTTCATAATTATTGTATATGCCTTTTTTATCAAGCTCATGCTTGTGTTGCATCTATTTAGATAATAATATAATGTAATAAATTAAAACCCACCAACTCATCTCACCATTGGTATATGAATAAGATATTAACTTGTTCAAAAATACACATTTCCTACACATGCACATAACACATCATGAAACCTCTAGGTTGGAAGAGATAAAAATATAAGCAAACTAACTAAATGATTAATCATTATTAAAATAATAAATATATATTTTATGTGATCCAATATAGTATCATCAAGAATGTATAATATAAAATATGGTAACAATCATGGATAAAATGGAATATTAATGGGTCCAACCCTGATTAATATTTAATCACGTGCCTAAGACAAGGTGAGCCTAGGTAGGGCATTACATACTTCCATGCTTTTGAAACATTTTCCTTAAAGTTTTTTTGGTTAGAATAAGAGTGTTCATAGTTACATCCATCTAGTATTAGTGATAAAAAATATATGATAACATAAATATAACATCTCATTCATATTTTTATAATAATAAGGAAAGTAATATATAATTTTCACATGGCTCATAATTTTTACATAATTATATATTTCAAAAAAACCATAAAATTTATCACCAATGGAATACTAATGAAACCAAAAACTATCAAGATAATAAACTATCAATAGGCCAAGATCTGAAACAATCACTAGTATTAATCCATATTTAATTAATTTAAATAATTACAAACCATGCATAAATAATCCTCAACTCAAAATTAGAGTTGACATGCAAAAATTCAAAAAAAGCTAAAATCTAAAAAAACCCTATTTTTAACAACTGCTACTTATAGTAAGTTTTACCTACAAGTCCTAATAGCTATAAAAAATCTCTGGAAATACTCTAAACACTATAATTATCTTATAATATTAATTTCAACTAAATTTATCATCCAATCTTAAAAATATACAATTTTTAAAAATACAAAAATCCCAAAAAAATCATTAAACTCTAATTTTGGACCCTTAGATGATCACACATGGCTTCCAAAATATATTGAAAACACCTTTAAGTGGAAATTTAAGCTTAGGTAAGTAAAAATATTTTTGAGATGGTCATTTTGACATGTGGAAGATCTCAAATAGAGCTACGAATCAAAATTTCTAGCCTCCAAAATGTTGGTCTATTTTTTTTAGCATCATTTTCCTCTGGTTGAAAACAACTCAGCTTCTACGAGTTGCCCTGATTGTATTGCTAAATTTTTTATTTTTCAATCTTATTTATCTCCCATTATATAATCCTAGTGTTATCTTCCTACTGCAATCCTTCCCATTGGACCAAATATCTATTATAATTCCCTTGCCTTGTGCTCACTATCTTCATATCTAAAACTTGCATTATCTTTTCCTTATTCTTCTTTGGAACCTATTGCTCCCAATTTAATTCTTCATATTCATCTTCATCACCTTCACCATATTATCCATGGAATTCATATAAATATGAAACATTAAATACTGGAGAGATATCAAAATTATGTGGTAAACTCACCTCATAAGTATTGTCATTGATTTTATTCACAATTCTGTATGGCCCAATTTTTTTGTACTTCAACTTATTTTATGTGCCTTTTGGAAATATTTATTTTCTCAAATAAACCATTACCAAATATCCTTATTCAAATACCTTATATCTTATTCTGACATATAATAATGCTTTATATTTCTCATTACTTTCCTACAACTTTATTCTTACTCCTTGCAACTATTGCATATGCTCTGTAAATGCTTCTGCATCATCACTAATTTGATTTGAAATTGGTAATTTTACTAAATCTAAAATATCCATAGAATTTCTACCATAAATAAGTTGAAATTTATATTTTATTATTGATTTATTCAATAAACGATTATATGCAAACGTAGCTTATGGTAAAGTCAAGTCCCATTGCTTGGGTTTTTCTTCCACTATGCATCTCAATAAAATTCTCAAAATCCTATTCACAAATTCTATTTGTCCATATGTTTGTTGGTGATATGAAATACTGAATTTTATCTTAGTACCCATATTCTTCCATAAATTCCTCCAAAAATGACTTATAAATTTCATGTCCCTATCTAATGTAATAGTTTTTAGAACACCATGCAATCTCACAATATCTTTAAAAAAAAATTCTACAACTCTAGTGGCATCATTGGTTTTCTTACATGAAATGAAATGAACCATTTTATAAAATTTGTATACAATAACATAAATTAAATCATTACCTCTTTGTGTGTTTGGTAATCCCAACACAAAATCCATACTCAAATCTATACATGGTCCTCTTGAAACTAGTAATGGCATGTATAATCCAGTCTTTTGTGCATGTATTTTAGCCACCTAGCATATCCTCCACCTTGAAACATACCTTGTCACATCTCTCTTCATCTTTGGCAAAAAATACTTTTCCTCGACCAAAGCTATTATCTTTGTCTTACCAAAATGTCCATCCAAACTACCACTATGTAATTATCTTATTACATTATCTCATAGAGACCCAACTAGAATTCATAATTGTTTCCCTTTGAAGAGATAACCTTCTTGTATAATATACTCAACATGAATAATATTTTTCCCACCTTTTAATGGATTCCTTTACTACTCAACTACCTTCTCAAAATATGGATCAATATTATATAATTCTTAGATATCCTTAAATCCAACTACCTCACTCACCATAGTAGTTAATAATACTAATCTCTTTCTCAATGCATCAACTACTTGATTCTATTTTTTATATTTATGTTTCAACACAAAAGTATACCCCTATAATAAATATACCCACTTGGCATGTCTACCATTCAACTTACGTTGTGTATTCACATACTTCAAATCCTCATTATTTGTAAATAGGATAAGCTCCTTAGGCACCAATTAATGCCTCCAATGTCTTAATGATTATACAATTGAGTAAAGTTAAACATCATAGGTAGAATACTTTGTTCTTATCTCATTCAAATTGTCACTAAAATTTGCTATTGGCTTTCCTTCTTGACTCAACACGACACCAATTCCCACAAATGGAGTATCATAATTAACATTAAAAACTTTGTTAAAATATGCTAATGCTAAAATTGGTCTTTCTATAGTCTTCTTCTTCAAAAATTCAAAGCTTTCTATGGTTGCTTTAGTCCATGCAAATTCCTTCCCTCTTATGTAATCTATTATTGGTGCCATAATACTACTATTTTTTTTAATAAATTTTCTATAAAAAGTTGATAAACCATGGAAAATTCTTACCTCTATAATTCCTTTTGGAATAGGCCACTCAATAATTGACTTTATCTTTTCTTCATCCTTTCTCTTACCATCTACTAGAATTACAAATCCCAAAAATACCCAGCTACTCTACATAAACATGCACTTCTTCAAATTTGCATACAACTTCTCCTTTCTTAACAAATCTAGTACCATTCTCAAATGTTGTAAATGTTCTTCTTTAGTCTTACTAAATATAAAAATATCATAAAAATAAATAAATACAAACTTACAAATATATTATCATAGCACTATATTCATCATCCTCATAAATGTGCTAGGTGCATTAGATAATATAAAGGGCATCACCATCCACTCATATAGGCCATCCCTAGTCTTGAATACAATTTTCCACTCATCTCCTTAATGAATTTGAAATTGATAATAACCACTTAGATCAATCTTGGAAAAATATTTTTCTCCTACAAGCACATCCATCATATCATCTAAATGAGGTATAGGAATCCATACTTGATTGTAATTTTATTAATTGATCTACTATCCACATGCATTCTCCAACCATCATATTTCTTTGGAGTTAGTAATGTTGATGTTACACATGGACTCATACTCTCCCTTATTAGCTTCTTTATTAAAAATTTAGTAACCTATTTATTTAATACTGCATGTTTTATTGGACTCATGTTATAAGCTTATTGATTGGGTAGAGCTGATCCTAGAATCAAATTAATGTGATGTTGAATATCTCTCTTCGATGGTAAACCATCTGATAATTCATCAAACATAACATATATGTATTATTTCAACACTCTTGTTACTTATATTGGTATTTGCACCATTTTTTGTCTTCATTATTTTCTACTAATACATAAAAATAACCTACCACCTTCATATATTGGATAAATTCCTTAGTATAAAGCATGCTTTCTACCTTCTCTTCCTCTTTAAGAGGTAACAAAACTACCTTTGTACCGCCTTTACAAAAAGTGTATGTGTTATTTTCTCCATCATGAATTACTTTCCTATCAAATTGCCATAGTCTTTCCAATAATACATGACATGCATCCATCAAAATAACATCACACCATATTTCATCATTATAACTTTTTTCTATATAAAAATTGATCAAACATCTTTTATCTACTGTATAGCCTCATTCCCTTTCTTAAAACATTAAATTTTATAAGGATTAGGATAATTTTCACATTATAAATGTAGTTTCTCTACCATTTCTTTAGAAACCATATTTTCACAACTACCACCATCTATAATTACTTTGCATGCTTTTCCACCTGAAGTGCATCTTGTTATAAAAATGTTTGATCATAGCCATGCATCAAAAAATTATTTATTATACACTTTTTATTTCCTTGGATTAATCGTTATTATTCCTATCATGAGATTCTCTACAACATCTATAAGTGCAACTTCAGTATTTTGCTCTTCTATCTCAACCTCAACTAGATTCACTCTTGGGTGATCTTCTTGCATTCTTATTTGATATTGATAAAGTGAACACTCAAATGATCTTCATCCTTATTATCCACATATATAACAAGCATAATATTTTTGTTGGTTTGAAAACAATCTTTTAATACCACCGTATCCTCATCCTCTTTGAAACCTTATTCTTATTTGTTGGTATTGAAACTCTTACCTATTATCATCTTGCCTTTCTGAACCATGTGATGATTCACCTCTATTGGTATTATACCCACCTATGGTGGTATTAAACCCAAATCATCCCATATTTTTATGGGATCCTCTTCTTCTTGGACCAAGAGACATTCTTCTAAAATTCTATCTATTTTTATTTCTTTTGCCTTCAAAGCTAATTGATAAGCCTCCTCTATACAAATTATTCTACACATGCTTAATTCATATTAAATAGTAAATTTCAAACCATTTACATACTTTTCATCCATATTATCTTCTATTTCATCATGCTTCAATCATATGGAAAGCTTATAAAATTCATTTGTATACTCTTGTATACTGTGATCTTTTTGCCTCAAATTTTGAAATTTTTTATATAGGGTTTATGCATAATCCATAGGAAAAAATTTCTCCCTCAGCTTCTCCATATTTTTCCATGTATTAGTCTTCTCTTTACCTTTTATCTATCTCTCTTTTTTTAGGTGATCCCACCAAATAATTTCTTGACCTTTCAATTTTGAGCATGCAAACTTTACCTTCTTATCATCTCTCATAGTCTTCCCCTCAAAGAACTTCTCCATGTTATTCATCCAATCTATCAACTCCTCTAGTTTTAAATTTCCTCCATAATTTGGATCATCAACTTTGATTCCTTCATTTCTTCCTTCTAAATCTTGAACCATCCTCTCTTCCATCGATGGTGGATGATCTTGCTATTCATCTTCTTGTTGAATTTCTTCATCATGATATGTGTCTTTGTCAGGTTCATCACCACCTTGTCTTCTTCTCTAATTGGTGATAACCTATGTTAATTATTTCACTTTCCTCTATATCTCTTATATATTCTAGTTCATCTATGGAATGCCTCCTCATACTCTCACCATTCAATACTCCTCCAAGATTCAACCTTGCTCTGATACCAGATAATGAAACCAAAAACTATTAAGACAATAAATTATTAATAGGCCAAGATCTATAAAAATCACTAGTATTGATTCATATTTAATGAATTAAAATAATTACAAACCATACATAAATAAATATCAACTTGGAATTAGAGTTGACATGTAAAAATTACAAAAAAAAACTAAAATCTAAAAAAACCCTATGTTTAGCAATGACTATTTATAATAAGTTTTTCATGCAAGCACATGAAGATATAAAAATCTCTTGAAATACTCTAAACATTATAATTATCCTATAGGATGAATTTCAACTAAAGTTAACATCTAGTCTAAAAAATATACAATTTTTAAAAATACAAAAATCCTGAAAAAATCATTAAACTCTAATTTTAGACCCTAAGATAATCATGTATGGCCTCTGAAAATATCAAAAACACCTCTAACAGGAAATTTCAGATTTGGGAAGCAACAAATTTTTTGAGATAATCATTTTGGCATGTGGAAAATCTCAAATGGAGCTATGGGTCAAAATTTATGTCCTCTAAAAGGTTGGCCTATTTTTTTCTTCATCAAATACTAACAATAGGAAACCCATTTTCAATGCACATCCATGAAGTAGTGGTAAGGATAATTGTATCCAATAAATGATACATAAAAATAGTATTAGAAATTTCATCAATTATTTGGATGGAATATATAAATATTTGTAATATTAACCTAGCTAGATTAACATGATTATCAAATCAAATATGAAAGAATACACTTATTTATATGGGGTAGAACATGATGTCTCATTAGTTGCAAATAACTAGCATCAACTATTGTTGGCATCTAGCTCTGAGATATAAATAACTCTCTTGTCAAAAATAGAGATATGATATTAATAATTACACCATGCCTGAGACTTATCCCCCTCTCTCATAATCATACTGGACATATCTTACATCTATTACACTTTAATAATCTCATCCATCTCCATCACACACATAGGTGTACACAAGGAGGATGCTTGCACAATCATCTAGATCAGTGTACCTAACTTATAGTAATAATAATTTACTTCTCATTCACATATTAAATTAGTACACAAGAAGGGAAAAATTATAAAATATTTTTCACACATTGGAAATTAAAATACCAATAAATAATCCATAATAATGATATATAAAAAGTAAACATTGATCACACACAAGGGAAATTTCATAATTAATTTAATAGAGGGAAATCATAAATAATTTTAGTAATTAATCATCATAGATAGAAAATCCACATGGGATAGTTACAAAAAAAATATTATAATAGTTCCTTTTGGTATTTTTAGAGTGATTGGATCAACCAATTGTATTTCATAATTGTTCATTTGCCTATAAATTTGAACACATGATTTCATATAATTTCAATTCTAAATCACTGAAATAAATAATTCATGGAATATACACCCATAGAATCATTGTGCACAATAAATTTATGGCCAAATATGCCATCAAAAACCAAATACATATTCAAAATAGTTTTCACATACAAGAGAAACATACACATACAAAACCAAGAATAGTTTTCACCCAAAATGGAATACTAAAACCTTATACATAGTAACATATATTATGGTAATAAATATGTTCATTCTCAACACAAAATTGAATACTCATTCATATCAATATAATATATTCTATTATTCACTCCTAATATTTCAGGGCAATCAAATCACATAACCATTTCATTACATAGTATCTACAAAGCAATATAATTTGGTTCACATATTATGTTTGTATTCAAGCATGGAGTTATTCATTCCTAATTATTTATAGTTGAAGATATTTCATAACAACAAAGATAATAATGGTTATCTCTATTAATTTTTTTCAATTTTTGAGTTAAATGTTTTTTTACTTTATCTACTTCCATATCCATGGAGATGTTCCATCAATATTACTAAAACCATAGAAAAATAAATTGTCCTTAGTTATTTTGTATTTGAATGCTTAACCAAGCATTTTATAATTAATATCTACACCAAAAAATCAAAACTTATGGGAAGTAAGTTTAATATAGAATAATAATTAATGAACAATAGTATCATATACAACACTACAATTAATTTATGGTGAAATAAACAAGGATAGTCACAAAATTGTTCTTTTTAATTTAATTAGATACATTACTAAATCTATCAATTTTTTGAAGGAGTATCTTACCACATACAAATCTCTTATTATTTAAAAAATAATAATGCCATCATCCATTTAAAAATGGGTAAATGTACCACATAATCACAACTTTATTTCTCTCATTATTAATCTGATTTACTAAACCAATAAGCAAAAAATGAGTTGTCTCATATGGTTTTAGTGGTTAATAAAATGAATCAAGATGATAAATCACATATGAAATTATAATCCAATAAATAATATTTAATCAATCCAACAAATATAAATTTTAAATAACATGAATTTAAAACAAATTGAATTCAAGGTTAGAAAACATCACAACAAATAGAAGGTCCTTAAAAACCATAGGAACTTAAGATCTAAATGTTGTCAAGGCATGTAACATATGAATAATTATAAATAGGCTTGTGTATAGTGGATAAATTTTACCCCATAGGAGAAAATATCCCCCAAATACACTAGTATGGGACTTAACCACCTCTCTTACATCTTGCTAGAGGCCTTTCTGTTAATAGCTAATAATGACAGTGAAACCAACATAGCTACCAAACACAAATATTTATTATTATTCTTATCCAACCCACCCAAAAAAATCATAGAGTATTGAAAATAAAAATTAATAAGAAGAATCACATAAATTTAAATAAAACAATCCAACCACTATTTTTTAAAATGAAAAAGTCCACAAAGGATATTTCCAATAATGAAAATAAGATCCATAGATCACAATATAAAACCTCATCCTTCTACATGGGAATAAATAAAATAAAGTCTTAATCAATGATCAACATATAAAATCAAATATTTTTATGTGGTTAAAGCATTAGACAAGGGAAAGGCCAATCAAAACACTTAGGACATTTCCTTATAGATATTAACATGTTGTTAAGTTCTTTACCCAATCTTATCTTCTCTAGACTAATTTTTCATTTATTTACCAAGAATTGTCATTTACTTCCAATATTTTAAGTTATATTAATTATTTTAAATCTATAATCAAACATGATCACATATCATGAATTTAAAATAATGCCAACATAGCATTTAATCATTTATTCAACCCAATTTGGGATTATACACACTTAGATATGGATAAAATATGGTCACATATAATACATTTATATAGTTTTTCCCATATTCCAATGTGTATGGTTCTAATTAACATTGGACTCTCAAGGTAACAAAGTTGAAAAAATACCATAAAACCTTCCAAGGTTTTGTTTATTTACTTACATGATTATCTACTTAGTCAAGAGTAAAAGTTTTGATTACTATTTCAAAAGAGTCATATAATATTAATAAGTTTTAAGCTCCCATGTTATGAAATTTTAGTGGGACCATCATATATAAAATTGATCCATAATTTACTCTCTTAAATTTCATAGTTTCATTTCACATGCACATTCTTATTTAATAAATTTCCTAGAGGTTAACAAAATTTACCCTAAATTTGATACCAACATGTACCACCAACCATGGGCTACTCTAAAACCAACTACAATTTTGTTTTATCCCATATCAACTTATTTTCACCTACATAAATAGAATAAACCCATTTTTCTCAAAAATTCACCTTTATTTTAAATAATGAATATTACATTTACAATCCATCATCAATCCCTTTGAATTAATATAGAAGGTATATCAAGTTATTATTGGGTTGATAAATTATATCACCAACTTACTATCTTGACACCTATGGGTTATGGGCCCAAATAAGATAACTTCTCTATGTTCTTCGTTCATCTCATACATAAAAATATTAGATTACCTTGTCACATATGATTGAATGGTTGAAGCCTCTTTGTAGGCCAATATGACCTTGATCACATAATTAGCCAAGGTATAATATTATGACTAAAATATGGTATAAATTGCTTGTAATTTTTTGTACACCTACATTCTTAAAAATTTGTCAAGTAGGATTACCTTCAAATTTAATCATTATTTCATATTTTGATGTGGTTGAGTGAGTAATGATCCTTGATATCTAGGTGACATAATGTCTAATTTTCCTAGCATGTGATACTACATGTCATCCTTTCACAAAGACATAGTTAAGATTGGTCATTTTAATACAAGATTCAATCTTTATTTTTGAGTAAGTGTAATGATAACACTTAGAACCTTTATATTTTGTCATGACCTTATGACCTTTGATACATGTGAAAAATAAACATACTGAAAAGCATACACATAATAAGACGTATAGAAATGGCATGGTTTTACAACCTCATAGTCTTGTAGTGTCAGTCCCCTTTTCCTTGTGATGGATGCAATGTCCCAAAGTTTTGAAATGGTGAAATATGTTCAATAATTATTTATTCACAATCTCGT